>CM023456.1:46989268-47002198 GCA_013339765.2 Haemaphysalis longicornis
TTCAGCAGATCTGGCTCGGATATCACACCCTGCGAGCTTTTGAGGCTCTGATGGGGTATGATCCTGATGTCCAGATCAGCAATTCTAGTTTGAGCTAGAAGCTTTGTGGACTGCTGCTTGTCGTTTACCTCGATGAGGACTTCACCAGTCCTTTGTTTTTTGGCCTTATAGGATTTTCCTATTATGGCTTCAAGATATTTTGCGATCAAGAAGACTGACTGCGATGCAAGAATGTGGGCTGGACTGAGGGATTGCATGACAAAAAATCGAGAGTAGTTATCCGGTTCAGGAAAGGTTAAGGATGCAAGGGGAAAAAAGACACTTCAGTGCGGCCCCTTTTCAGGGATCGATCACGTTTGGGTGAGAGGGTTAGAAAATACCATACAGCATAGTATAGAGGCAGGAGAATGGAGTACGTTCTTCGCTCGGGCTACCCTGATTCCGAGAGAGGTTCCGGAGCATCCTGCCTGGTAAACGGACAGTTAGCCCATCCGCCAGAGCTTGACCTGGGCTCTGACGGCCACCGTTTGAGGTTTCTACCCTTCACCTTAAAACTCATTGCCGCGGTAGGTTACAGCTTATGTTGGGGGGCTCGGGGTCCGCGGTGTCGCCAATACCGTCACCAAGATTACTCAAGGTTGCCCGTGTGGGTACGGCGTCTGAAATCTGTGGTTCACAAACAGCAGTGTTCTTGGGTTGCATAAAGTGTACACCCTTCCTCACTAAGTAGTGCATAATGCAAATCGCATTGGCAAAGAGCTTCCAGTTTTATGCGTCATACACAGATACAAAGCCTATGCTTGCCTTTTCTGCACTGGCGATCTTGTGTATCAAAAGACGCTAAGTGAAAAAGCTTCATTTCATTTTTTTTTTCATTTTCTTTTTATTTCCTTATAGACCCCTTGCGGGATATTACACAAGCGGTGGGTTCATAAAAAACTAAGCACAATGGCTTGTACAATGGCTTGTACTACGGTGAAAGGTGATTAGTCATACTGCTTGTGAAGGTGATACTTGTGACCCCGCTAGTGTCAGCAAACGTACGTGCTGCACTGGGACACCTCATTTTCCCATCCTGGCAAAGTTTTCAAGAAATGAGAACTACGGGACAGTGTGTTTTCCGAGGGTTATGCAGACTCCCTGAGATCTCTTCCCCTTAAACATACACTTCAACATTACTGTCAAAATATTCCCATGTATGCTTCAATCGCAATCAACCTTTGTTTCTCATGGTAATTGAAGCAACTGTTTACGACGGCGCCACATGCCTACCTCCAGCAGCGTGGCTCATGATGTGCGTGCTTCGAGGCTTGGCCCAAGCAATAATTGGCATAACAGGACCCCAGGAGGCATTAAAACATTTGTTGACACTCATATCCACTGAAATGATTGCCCAGAAAATCTATTAATACATCAATAAACATTTTATTGCACAATACATGCCATATCCACTGTCCAGGATGAATAGCAATTTGACGATGGTGCCGTCGTAATAAGTGCAAGCAGCAAAACATAATTGTTCAGAATTTTTAATTTGGCAGACTTAGGAAATGAGTACTGTACAGAAATTTGAAAGGGCTAAATTTATCTTGGTAGATAAACATGCGGTAGGATGTTCTACGGTGGCTTCTTTCACGGCTTCACTTTCGAAAGGTGTAGCCGAAAGTCAGCCCACCGCATCCCCACGGCTACACAGGCACTCCATGCACACGGCTTCTGTCAAATGGGGCTATCGGTGGTCAGGTTGCTCCCAATGCTTCCATCGAAACTTCCCGTTCCATGCAACCGGGGCGGAGACATCACTTAGTTCACGATGGCTGCCTCGAAGCAATTGTATGAGATTCGCTCCGCCGGTCGTTTACAAGACTCGCTCGAACGGCCACCACACAGTACTTACCAACAGACAAAAATGGGCCCCGTAATCCTGCTCTGTTATGACGAAAACATTCGTGTGGCTCACGAATCGTACGAAAGTGCTACCACGAACAATAAACCCCACTACGCCAGCCGCCAAGTTTGTGGCGAGCTCATTTCGGCCCTGAAAAATAGCGCCTAGTTTCACTAGACATCGCGTTATCAATACAACGCGCCCTGCCAGGAGGAGGAGTATAAACATCTTTATTGAGGGAAAAGGCTGCGTGGGTTCTTCAGGAGGTGGAGTCCTCAGTCCAGGACCCCATATGCCTTGCAAGCCGCTACAGCCCGGTCCACCAGTCGAAGCTGGTCGGACAGGCATTAGCTGGACAGGGCGCGCCTCCAGAGCTCGGGAGAGTTGTAAGGATTCGGCTTGGGGGGAGGGTGGGAGGGGCATCCACCAACCATGTGGAAGAGAGTACACTCTGCTCCACAGAAGGGGCAGCTAGGGGACGTAATTTCTTCGGAGTAGTGGTAGACTCTTTTTGGGTGGGGTAAGGTGTTTGTTTCCAAGGCACGGTAGTGGTGTGCCTGGTCGATAGATAGGTGTCGGTGCGGTGGGGGAAGGGTGCGTCGGACCAGGCGTAGATGTTGCGTCATTTCTGTATATGTCAGGAGGGGAGTAAATCTCTCCGAGGCGGTGTCTGCACTCCTCGTGCGGCGTGTCATTTCTCGCGCGAGGTCGTGCGCCGTCTCGTTCCCTTTCACTCCCAGATGGGCTGGAGTCCATATTATGAGGATCTATCGCTGCGGCGGGTGGCGGAGTAGCATTGCGCGGACCGCAGCGTGAACGGTTCCGGCCTGAAAGTGTCGGCAGGCCTGTTGGCTGTCCGTCACAACAGTAGTAGCCTGAGTAGAAGAGATGGCAAGTGGGATTGCTGCCTCTTCAGCTTCAGCTGGTGAGAGTGTTTTGACAGAGGCAGTGATAGCCTGTCCTCCTTGGGCGGGGCTTACTGCCAAGGCGAACGCTGGATAGGAGGAGTATGCTGCCGCGTCTGTGAAGACCGCGTCAGCATCTCGACTGTACTGTCGTGAGATGGCCTCCGCGCGAGCCTTACGCCATCCACTGTGGTGCTCAGGGTGCATATTACGCGGCAAGGGTTGTACTTTAATGAGTTCTTGAGTAGGTCGGGGGAGGGGCTCTAGAAGTGGGCCATTGTAGCCCGGTGTATTTATTCCCAGTCCTGAGAGGACCTGGCGGCCCGCGTTGGTGAGAGAAAGCCGTCGGTATTGTTGTAAGAGATGTCCTTCAACTAGTTCAGACGACGTATTGTGGATACCGAGTTGAAGAAGTAGCAAGGTGGATGTGTTTGTGGGAAGGCACAGTGCGCGCTTGTATGATTTTCGAATTATTGCATTGACACTTTCTTCTTCGTGCTTGTTGAGAAGCGCATATGGGATCGCGTACGTGATGCGGGAAATAATGAAGGCGTGCACAAGACGTAGCGCCGCATTCTCCCCGAAGCCGCGCCTTTTCGCGATGATTCGGCGCAGCGTATGGGATACCTGGTCCGTAGTGTGCTTCAGCCGAGTTATGAGGGTGGAGTTCCGTTTATCTTGCCGGAAGACCATTCCAAGGATCTTGATTTGAGGAGTGGGGCGGATAGTGTGGCCCTCGAGGTGTATTTCGACCGGTGGAGGTGGGTCACGCTTGGGTCTTCCTGCTTGGACCACGAGTAGCTCTGACTTTTGCGGGGCGCACGAGAGTCCGCAGTATTTGGCGCACTCAGTGACCACATCGTCCGCTTCTTGAAGGCGAGCTTCCATGTCCCCCCAGGAACCTGTGCCCGTCCAAACTGTCACATCGTCGGCGTAAAGCGCATGCTTGGTGTTCGGAAGAGCTGCAAGGCGTTGTGGCGGTTTGATTAGGACGATATTAAATAGCATTGGGGAGAGCACTGCTCCTTGTGGAGTGCCTCTGCTCGCCAGGATGATGGGGTTGGTCTTCGCTTCACCAACGTGGAGTACCGCTTGCCTCTTAGTAAGGAAGTCTCGCACGTAAGTGTACGTGCGTTCCCCGCAATGCAGCTCTCGCAGGTGGGCCAAAATGAGTGAATGGGACACATTGTCAAAGGCCCCCTTGAAGTCCAATGCCAGCATTGCCGTGATGGAGTGTCGGGTGGCAGGGGTCATGACTTCTTCTTTAATCTGGAGGAGAATGTCCTGGGTGGAGAGGTGGGGTCTGAATCCAAACATCGAGGTTGGTATGAGGTTCCGATCGTCTAGGTGACGCTGTAGGCGAGCGAGGACGATATGCTCCATGAGTTTACCGACGCAGGACGTTAGCGATATAGGTCGTAGGTTGTCAATAGAAGGGGTCTTGTTCGGTTTGGGCATGAGGTGAACGTAGGCGAGCTTCCATTCTGCAGGGATCTTGCCCTCTCGCCACACTCTATTGAGGCACGCGGTGAGGGACACGAGAGAGTCGTCATCGAGGTTGGCTAGTAGCCTGTTGGAAATTCCATCAGGACCTGGCGCGGTGTTTTTCCGTATCCGGGACAGTGCCGCTCGTACCTCCGAGATGACGATATCTTGATCCAATGAGGGGTTCGGCGATCCATCGTAGTCTGTGTGGCTCTGTTGCGGATAGGGCGGGAAGAATTTTGCCTCGAGGTTCGTTAAAAGTGTGTAGGTTGAGTGATTGTGCAGGAGGGCCCGTAGTTGGTTTGATGACGTTGCCTTCGAAGAGGAGGGGTCCAGGAGGTAACGAAGAATTTTCCAAGATTTTGACGTGCTCACGTGGTTTCCCATGGCGTCGCAAAGGGAGAGCCAACTCTCACGGCACAGTTCGCGTGCGTATTTGGCCGCCTTTTCATTGAGCTGCGCAATGCGGATGCGGGGTTTTTTATTGTGCCGCTGCTTTTTCCAGCGCTTTTGCAGGCTGCGTCTAGCTTCACATATGTGTAGAAGGTGCGTGTCTACGCAGGGATTGTCGGTATTTGTCTTTATGTTAGTAGTACAAGTGGCCTGGTCCTGAATAAGTTGGGCTATCCATGTGGAATATTGATCTTCCTCTGCCGGATCTGTGGTGTCCTCTGTGCTGCGCGCTGACCTCAGTTTTTGGAAACCGGACCAATCATGGGCGCGTCATAGCCCCTCAAGCCACACCCAACACAGGCGTTGGCATCGTCGATGGGTTCGCAGTGCAACCACAAAATTATTTTCATTCGATTGCCACTGACATCAACAAGAACGTAGCAGCAAACAACAAGTGCAGTGCCCGGACTACCGCCAGCCAACGCTAACACAGTCGCTGCGTTTGCGGTAGTGGCGGTACATGTTTTGTACCAACCGGTAGGAGCAGCCAAGACGATGACAAAACCGATTAACGGAAGGATCCTCCACCCGCCAACCTGCCGCGGTGGCTCAGTGGCTATGGCGTTGAACTGTTGAGCCCAAGGACGCGGCTTTCATTCTCGGTCACAGCGGCTGCTTATCTAATGGAAGCGAAAAGCGAAAAAGCCCGTTTATTCGAGATTTCGGCGCAAGTTACACACCCCCAGGTGGCAAAAATTAATCAGGAGCCCCCCAGTACAGCGCGCCTCATCGCCTGTGTATCATCGGCGCATTAAACGGTACAATGTCACACTGCACGAACTAACGCGTAAAACGCAGTCGCCATTGCTTAAACACGCTCAATTGGGACTATTTTTCCCTTCTGTGCGCCCGCCGGGTGCGGACGTACAGGCGGAATAAAAGCCATAACAGCCAGCGCCATGTTCACTGACGGCCGGGAAGCCGATAACCATGCCGATAAGTACAGGGATTGTTCAGTTCGGTCGCTTGCGGGTGATTTTTGTTTGTAAACTTGCTCAATGGCTTGCACTTTGCTGCCCCTGGGATATCTCTTAATCTCCAAGCAAACATGAGTGGGAAAACAGAATATCTGAAAAACAGCCAACTCCAAAAGCGTGGCTCGAGTTTTGAAAGAAGTAGTAGGGTTATCTACTACCTGCAAGGCATATTACATTGCAACTCGATGCATTCGGGTGTTAGCCAAAGCCGTACTTTTTCAACAGGTGCGGCACCAATAGGGAGCGCTGATCGCTCGAGGTGTATCGGATGGTCCACGATCACCACTTTCTTAACTCAAGCAAACTCGGGAGTACATAGAAATCTGGCATTTTGGAATAGCGCAGCAGTCTAGAATTCCCAATGTAGTATTCTGTCATAGTTCCAGCGCTGAAATATAATGAAACAGAATAATTGAGCGGATACGCGAAGTGGCTGCGCGCGAAATAATGTGCAGAGGCCTGCAGACGGTTTCTCCTAAAGCGTCGAATAAATGCTATTGGGGATGTAAATTTGCTAGAGGAAATAAAAAAAAAAGCTTCAATGAACGTGTCAGTCAATATATCTATCCACGAGAAAAAATTGGGCCTCCGATAGCAAAGAGCTTGAATGGTTTTGTCATTAGTAATGACAACGCCCACTGCTGATGTTACCCGTGGGTGTTTTAGGTGGGTGTTGACTAACATAGGTGGGTGTTGACTAACCCGTGGGTGTTCAGTAACTTGAGAGGGCGATGAGGACTTACACCCCGTCGCCTGGGTTATGTTAGAATATGAGAATGCACACCGTGGAAAAATGTTTTGCAAAGGCTTTATTGGGTTACTTTAGAGCAGAGCTCACAAACACTTATCGGGAAGTGAGCCGCGCAGACAAAATTAAATGCTCCAGGAGAAGGGGGTTACAATGTTTAAATGAAATGGTGTAAAAAGCTGCGCAGACTACTCGTGGAAACTGGCCATAACGTGATATGCATACTAAAATGACAATGCAATGCATCTGTAAATTTCTCCCATTTTTCCGATTGCCAATTGTCTATCGCACACGCAGTAATGATTGATGTACCGCTCTTTTTCTGCCTTGTACTGCTTGCCTGGGCCCCCGTCAAGCTATCCCCAAAGCTTTCCCCCGAGGCATTCAACCAGTTGTTTCTGGCGAATGAAGCGCATTGAATTGAACTCAACTGAATGTACGGCTCACCACAATTGAAATAAGTCGAAATGGGTTTATTCAAGCAAAAATTCAGATTAAGAGCAATATCGCAAACAAATCGAGACGAAAAGAAGAGGACACAAACACAGTGCCCTTCAGAACTTGAAATTTTCACGAACAGGAAAAATTCCGAACAGGTAAGTGTAAAGCCATTCGAACTGGGGAATATCCAGAGAAGGTGTCCGCGTCATAGCTTCTGTATTTTCGAAAAGTGGAATGTTTCTTTTTTGGGCTTGGGCCTCGGCGCTGGTTTCTGGAAAACGTAAGGGGGGCCGCGTGCTAGGGACGCTGCATTAGAGGATGCCATGTCTCTTCCATATGTCAATAAAATCAGTGCCTGCGAGCTTCTCATATATCTTTGCCTCCATCCTTGCGTTCATTTCTGGAGTGAAGTGCTCCTTCCAACCGCCGACGATACCATTGCGTATGAAGACTGTATTTTTGGGGTACTTCCTGGCGGTCTCGTGGAAGTGTCGAAGACCAGGGCGAACATCCTCTTCACTGCTCAGTGGCTTGCACAAGAAATTTTTCATATCAACATTCGTCTTGGCCTGTGTGTACTCTTTGCTGCTGAAGCTGATGACTCGGTTCAGCACTTCTCCCTTTTCCACAAGTGGCCGGTGGTATTTGTGGCCAAGAAATGCTGCTAGTTTCAAAATTTCAGTTCGGGGATCAGCCTTGATGTCTTCATAGTGCATGAACAGAGTGTTGGAATTCTGACCACGGTTATACCATGACAGGACGTGGTCAAAGTAGTCTCCAAAATCGACTTCACCTTTCAAATACAGGTCGAAGTAGTCCTCGAACTTGCCTTCAGCAAAGTCGTACGCGGCGAAACTTTTCGTTTGGTGAAAAAAGGAAACACACACGTCTTTGGGGTTTCTGAAGACACAAACGTACTTGGCTTCGGGACTTTTTGGGACAAGTCTGTAGGGGAGGTGTGTCTTGATCAGGCCAGGGTGCTTCATCTTTACCACGTCTTCGGCACCGCGCATTTCAAGAAAAGGCATGCTCTTGTAAAATTCCAGCGCGTTCGTTGGTGGAACTCCGTCATTGAAAATAAGGTAGGCGATGTGTCGCAACCATGTCGTTCCGGTTTTTGGATAACCCGCAAGGAAGACGTCATCAGGTCTCGGTTTGTACTGAAGTGCGGAACGAAAAAGCGCCGGCGGGAAGTCACCGTTCACCCTGAACCCGTCGATGTATCGGTATATGGGACCTCGGGGATCTCTTCCGTCCATCTTCTCAGCAAGTCCACATGTGAGTATACCGTTATGTCTTGCGGAACTTGAGTGAAGTTTTTTGCGACCTGAGTAAAAAAAGTACATGGTATGAACGTTCGAAGGGCCGCTGGCGACAGAAATTCGACAACACTAAAACAAATTCGATATTAATTGACGAGATAGTTGCAACAAGCAAGGAACATCCGATGTGAGACGTGAATTTAAATAAACATGTTGATATGCCGCGCCCCGACCATAGACCGGCCTATGGGATACGCATCCGCCTTTATTTACGAAAAGAATGCGGTATGTTGAGCCATAAAAAAACATTTGATATTAAAAAAAAGATTGCGGCTTTTGCAAACATTAATGGCACTGCCAGGGCTTGCCCCAGGTACTGCGCGCCAAAAAACGCGTTTTATCCCCACGCTAGTCAGGCCGTATATACATATACAGACGGATACTTTAAGCAGTTGCTGAAAACAACAGCACAAATGCTTGAAGCAAATTAGCAGATGGCACTGGGTACTTACAAGGAGTGGCCGTTTTGTACCCACACGGGAATGGAATCTCGTAAAATAACCCCCCCACCCCCCCGCAGGTGTATAATTAATGCTAAAGTATTTGGCGGCCGCAGGTTGTGTGGGTAAGCTTCATGGTTTGCGGTTTGGCACGTTTGCAGTCGCGAATAAGCAACCGCGTGCCTGTTAAGCGTGTCGACGGACTTGGTCATGCTTCAGCATTTCATAACGAGACATTATTATTCCCAATAAGGGTCGATACGTTGTCCCAGCAGAAGCTTTTTAAACTGGAACGAAGCAATTCTACTTTTAGTCACGAGGAACGATAGGCGTGGTGCTTGGAGATTAATTGGACTCTTGTCTTGGTCGCTCAAGAGCTAATTTCATCTATGTACAACCCTAAAAGAAAGCAACATCGACCACTTATAACCTGATAATGGAAGCTAAACGTATGAAGGAAAACATTGGTTCTTGACGGCAGCATGTAAGCACTCCCCAAGTCTCTGGATTTTATATCCGCGAAAGAAACTAGTGCACATAGAAAAGACCGGGAGAGCAGACATAGGAAGCCTTTATTGTTTGAGCTCTAGAAGGCTAATGGCGAAATCTGATCATGGATATGCAGCACATGCTGCAGAAATCATAGCGGACGGGCATACACGCGGATTTGGCCTGCGAGACGGTTATGGGAAACAGCATGCATGTCCAAAACATCTACTGTAGATTGAAGACATTGGAAATTTCGAAAATAGAAGCCAACAATCACTGTAGCGGATTCGTATGTACTGAGGCGCTATTCCAGAAGGCCCGAGTTTCGACTGCTCCCGAGTTTCCAGTAGCTTGCTTTATGAAAAGTAGAGATAGTGGAGCATTCGATACTCCTCGAGCGAAACCGCCAGAATCGCGCGCAGCACGCCTGATATATTCAGCGTACTGTATACTGGAGCCGCTTACGTTGATAAATTACGGCTTGTGCTATCTTCCGCATGCAGCACCATCTAAAATCAATCTGCATAAACAAGATAACCCCACTGCTACCTTGAAATCCCAGCCTGGCTGTTGGCCACGCCCCGCGCGGGGCGGTCCATTTTTCTCGGTGTTCTTTTCTTCCACTGAATTATGTTTGCTACTTGACTTGAGGGTAGTTCCAGTGCAGCTCTGCGCAAGCACAAACCAAGTAATCAAAAGGGTCCACTGTAGCGACCGGAACGCACCCTGCTAACCGACCATGAAATATGGCTTTTCTTTAGGGCTTGCTTGAGTGAGCAAGGCGGGAGCTTATCAGAAATCGTCCCGTGTCAAGAGCGTGTTTGAGCATTGGCGAGTGCGTTTTAGACGTTGAAGTTGTGTCATCTGTCGTCGACTGTGTTTTCACAGTGTATGAAGAAGGCTCCCGTGGTTAAATCGTGTCGTCTAGGCCTCTTCTATCGGCTCGTACAATAGTGAACTCCAGTTCGGACCAAACTCACCAGCGACTATGGCGCCATTGGCTGACGGTGGCATGGGGACTTCATTTTTTGTTTTGTGCTAAGTACTTGTCACTACTAGCGGGCATCAAGTCAGCGGGCGAAGTCACGACTTCGTGGCTACGACGCTACGCCCGCACAAAGTGGACGTCATGGGTTGGTGTGGCTTCGGTTGTTACGCCGCACCCACGAATGCGCTGGGTGTGTTTGACTGACATTAGAACTCGGAGGAAACTCGGGTATGGTTTTGCACGACCGAATTAAACTCGGGACGCCCGTGTTGGCCGCTTCTGCGGCGTGGTTTATTGTTATGGTCGCCGTAGCAGGCATATTTCTACCCCGACAGGGCTTTTAAACGAAGGAGGAATTTCGAGTTCATTTTTGGCTCACGAAAAGTGCTGTGCATTGGTTGTGCAGTCGTCTGGCGACAGACCCCCGTTTGCGACGACTTAGAGGCGGCTTCCGCTCTATGACCGTCGAGGGGCAAGTGTACTGTGCGCTGCGGTTTTACGTGACGGGCAGCTTCTACAGAAGCGTTGGTGGCGACCGCACCATCTACCACCACAAGTCAACCATCAACCGGTGTGTGGGCGCAATACGATCAGTGGAGACGTCTATCCAAGACCTCGAATTTCTTTGGCGGACATGGCTTCCGCAGATTCCTACCGCGCGTGTATCTGTTTGCAACCGGAACGTGCGCTTCACTGAGCCTCTGCTCGCGAAACAGTCTCGAACGAAGGGTTGCATGACTGTGCGTTTTGTTTATCATCAGCGCGGCTGACAGACTCCCTCGAGGGGTTGCGTGACGCGCATTTCTTGCGGAAAGGTTGCTGGCAGGACAGCTTATACGTATTACATATACTGTCAAGGAGACAGCACCGACAGTCGCTAATTGAGGTGATTTATTCGCATAGGTGAAGCCGATAGGAACGCAGGTCTGAGCGTTGATATAACGCAGCTCGTCTCTCGCGCATGCACCATATGGGGTTCATCTTCTTCCCCTGACACGTCTTTGGCGCATATCCTCGCGTGTGGATTGGGCATAATCCTGCCTTCCTCTTCAGCATGGTTTATGCTGGTAGGGCACATACCACGATAGCTTCATGGCCTGTTCCGTCTGTTCACTGTCCTCGCTACAATACAATCCCACGGCGCGTGCCTATTGTCAGAGGCGATCTTTACACATTTCAACGTGTTTTGCACAGTGTCAACGTAATTTGGAATGATTCAGAGCATGGAAAGCGGGTAAAGGGGAGAGCTAAGAATTAAAGTAACTGGGTGCGACCAGAGGAAGAGTAAGCCGGAGCGGAAAAGGCGCGAAAGAAAAGAGGGTTATTAGGAGATTGAACTCCATAAAAAAACGACTGTGGAGAGCTTCTTTGAACAAAAGCAGGGAAGAACAACATAAAATAAAGCAAACAAATCTGAAAAGTTCTTATCATTGTTGCTATTCCTTCCTTCGTAACACATGGCCGCTTGTGGGATTGGCCCGTAAGTGGGAGCTTTGAGGAACTAACGTGCCCGGTTTGCAAAATTCACAACACTGTGAATTTGAAAAGTAACAGTTGTAGAATAGTGTGTGCAGACTGATGCCTGCACCTGATGTCATGGGAATAGGACAGGTGCACACAACCTTCACAATACCCCAATTCTAGGGAGGCTGTGGCCTGTTCGAGCCTCCATGCACCCTAAGGATTACAAATGAAATAGAAGAAACTGACGCAAACACGTAACAGCGGAGAAGAGGCCGTTTAAATTAGTCCGTGCCAAAAGGCAAAGAAACGAAAGCGACGAAACAGGCGCAAGACACTGTATTAAAAAAGAAGTTGCTAATACGTATCGCCAGGTTATCATCTTAAAAGCATGTAGGCAGACTGGACCGCGACGAGGGAATTTTGTGTCGAAATGCGGAGGGTTACGATAACGTAATAAAAGAATCAACTGTTTTGAGTGTGGCGCGCTTCTATCACCCGCTTTCTTTTTTTGCCAGTAGGCCATAGTCACGTGATTATAATTTCTGCCACCGACGGCTGACACTACTCCTTAGGACGAAAAGTTTTCAAACATAAAGCTCATACGAACGCGTGGAATAAAAAAATTAACTAGATTTTGTAGTGAAATACAGATTAATAAAGTAGAAGTGCAATAAAATAAAGTAGTTGGATTTTCTTGCTCCAGTAGCCACCAGTGCACCAGTGGATGAGAGAACGCACTGAAAGATGTGCCACGCGTGGAACATCAAGGGCGCGCCCTAGTCGCGCATCCTTCGAGCGGCTGCCTTGAACCAAGTACGTCACCTCAATAATCAGCAAATTGCATGAATCGCATTTTTAAAGCGTTTTAACCTTGCTCCGAAACATTATCATGAGCTTATTATTATCACCACAGGTCGGCCTTGCCCGAGGTTCGCTCAAACTTGGGCCTTCTGGAATACCACCCCTGGCCATGGTCGGACACCTCAGCGCGCAACATCGAATTTTGGAAGCCTGTTGTTCAAACAACCGTAGCGACGAACGTACGGTCGTTATTGTTGAGGAATACCTTACAGAATTTACATTCTTGCGAATGTCATTTTTTCAAAATTTCAAATTTTTACATGGTTTTTTCTGCGGGCTAAAGCTACAAGTAGAATACGAGGTGCAATGGGGCGGATCCCTCAGGAATAATGTCGATCCCCTTTAACGTGCGCCTAAACGACGGTACATGGACGCTTTTGCCTTTGGCCACCATTTGAAAGACATCCGTCGTGGCCGAGTTCGAACCCTTATTCTTGGGCTCAGAAGCACACAGCCTTATAGCAACTGA